>JAKCPI010004616.1:0-10022 GCA_023213315.1 Euborellia annulipes
CCTGAAGGACTGAAGGTGGCAAAATAAAACTTTCGCGAAACGTCTCACTTGGAATTGTTGTTTTTTCTTTGGTCCGAAACCTGCTTTGGCTGCATCCTCGCTACCCAACATTGTATCAAAATTAAGATTATAATCTTTTGTAGCAGGGTCTTCTTCAAGAAAATTTAATGAACCTTCCAATTGTATTTTCAAATTTGTTGTACGAGCAATAGATTAGGAAATACGACAGTATTTTTAAAAATTCTGGTGTGACTGGTCGCACAGCACACAAAGTTGTGTTTTGTGCTTGTCACACCGGAATTTTTGGGTCGACATGTATTTAAGAGAAAGTAAAAAAAGTATTTTTTGAAAAAAAAAAATTGAGATAGGGGCCAAACGGTTGAGACCATAGTGACGGAAAACTTTTTTGTTGCTTTCGAGGTGAAGAATACCTCCTGGAATTTGTCGACTATTATGTTACACCCTGTATATATTGGGGTCATTTTGAAGCCATTTGGTATCCAAATTGCTTAAATAAAATCATCGGCGACTGCCAGGGGCTCGAACCCGCGACCCTTGATATAAGAAGGCCAGCACGCTACCAACTACACCACGATCCAAGGGCAAATTTAAAATTGTTTTAAATAACATTTCTTTGAAAATTACAAACAAGAGTTTCTTACGTTGAGGATCGGATCAATTTCTAATAACGTTCTTTTTTTTCATGGATACTTTACATAAGCTTTACGTACTTTATTTATTTATTTGTTTGTTTGTTTTATTTTTTTTTTGATAAATTTAATATGTGTGTGTTTTATGGGCTCAATCCATCAGCTCTTTTTGTGACATATTAAAAATTTCAACAAGATTAATTATTCAGTACAATATCAAATTTGTTTTATGGTTTCATCAACATCAAAAGCTCTTTTCTACGGCTATAACTATATTCCTAATTATAATTAAAGGATCGCTCGTTAACTATTTATGGAATTAACTACCAAATAAATTTGCTTCATGGATTTTATTATATCCTACCTATAATTAGGTTTTACGATTTTGAAAAATAAAAAAAAAATTATTAAATATTAAAAATTTTAAAGAGGGTTGCGTACAACTTTGACTTGAAGAAATGCATCACAGCACCAAGTAAACATGTGTGTCTTTTAATTGTTTTTCTAATCTTCTCTTAAAAGGGTGGACACATACAGTAACTGGAAACTTGACAAGTATGCTTGACCAATATTTTTGTACAAGCATTCACAAATTCCCTTGGACACAAGCATGCTTGTACAAGCATATTATATCTTTTCTATTTATTATTTATATTTATTTATTTTTTTATTCTTTATTTATTTTCTATATTCCATATTTATTTTATAAGATATTGTATGATGCTTCCTTCTTCGTTTTATGATAATCAGATGACTTCCCAGACAGCCTGGAATATTACTGTAATCTTGCAGCAATTTTGCTAACCTTGCACAATATTGGCAATATTGAAGCCAACATTGCTGTTATTTTGCTGCGCAATATTGGAAGTGAGGACATTGCAGAAATATTGCAGCAATATTGCTGTGCTGTTTGATTGAAGTTTGAATATTGCAACAATATTGCAGTGGCAACATTGAATAGTGAATATTGCAGCAATATTGCATCAATATTGCTGTTGCAATATTAAAGTGTGAATATTGTTGCAATATTGCATCAATATTGCTGTTGCAATGTTGAATACTGAATATTTCAGCAATATTGCAGTGGCAATATTGAAGTGTAAATATTGCAGCAATATTCCTGAAATATTACAGTGGCAACATTGAAGGGTGAATATTGAAGCAATATTGCAGCACAATGTTGCAATGGCAAGATTGAAGTATGAATATTTCAACAATATTGCAGTGGCAATATTGAAGTGTAAATATTGCAGCAATATTCCTGAAATATTACAGTGGCAACATTGAAGGGTGAATATTGAAGCAATATTGCAGCACAATGTTGCAATGGCAACATTGAAGTATGAATATTTCAACAATATTGCAGTGGCAATATTGAAGTGTAAATATTGCAGAAATATTCCTGAAATATTACAGTGGCAACATTGAAGGGTGGATATTGCAGCAATATTGCAGCACAATGTTGCAATGGCAACATTGAAGTATGAATATTGCAGCAATATTGCAGGGTCAATATTGAAGTGTGAATATTGCAGCAATATTGAAGTGGCAACATTGAATAGTGAATATAGGCTTAAAATTATCATATCAACTTTATAATATTCATATTAATTAAATTAATTAATGCCCGTGATGACCCGTGGCTCAGAGAGAAGACACTAGCTTCTTGAGCCTGGGGTCCAGGATTCGCTTTCCGTCCCCAGCGAGAAAAATTTATTTCATTTGAATTGACTGCAAATAATTTGAAATAAATAGGGATGGGGGTCTAAATCGCCTGTAGATGCCGAAAAAAAAAAAAAAATTAAAAAATTAAAAAAAAAAAAAATTAATTTTAAATATTAAAAATTATTATTTTTTTACAATTTATAAGTGACTTTTTGTTTAAAAAAAAAATTTAATAGTACTACATGCGAATTAAGTAGCTTAAAAAGTGTTGAAATTTCATATAGGAAAGCGTCCGAGGCAGTAAAGGAGTCGAATATTGGAATCAAGACATTGGAAATATTGGAAATGCAAAAAACTCGTGTTCAAATCCCTCTATGAACAAGTTTTTTTTTCCTTGCAATATTGCCACAATATTTCATGCAATATTGCCACAATATTCCATGCAATATTGCCACAATATTCCATGCAATATTGCCACAATATTCCATGCAATATTGCCGGAATATTCCCGTAATATTGCTGCAATACTTGCAATATTTTTGTAATATTGCAACAATATTCCATTCAGTATTGCCACAATATTCCTGCAAGTTACAAAAGAGGCGGACATAGGAATATTGCAACAATGTTGCTGTATTGTTCCTGAAATATTCCCTGCAAGGTTAAATATTGCAATGTAAGATTCCTGCAATATTAATGCAAGATTCCAGGCTGTCTGGGTTAATTCGCCAAAGACACGGGTGATTTTGATATTCGAGAATAAAATCTTCCAATAATTCTCTGTGCGCTTTTTTCAGGTCCCAAAATATGATGATTAATTCATTTACGACACAGATAAATTCAGAACTGTTGTTTGATTTTACAGTGAGGGTCAATATGAAGTCCCACCCATGCGTTTTCTACTTGTGATTATTTCATTGTTTTTATAAAATAAAATGAATATCTTTATTGGAAATTTTCTAGGTTTGAACTACATCTACACACGTAGTGTTTCGCTTGCACAAACACGCTTGTCCAAACTTGCATGATTCAAATTATCTCGAGCAACAAGTGGCTTGTCCAATTAAAATGCTTGATAGTTTGGAGGGAAAGTGGTGTAAGTTTTACGTAAAACATATTTATAAGAAAATTTATTTAATACATGTGAGATTTCACTAGGTGAAAACTAGTGAAACCTCACATATATTAAATAATTTTTCTTAAAATCCTTGAGCAAAATTTTTCTACAGACGCTACAGATTTCTTGTACACAAATTTTGTATGCTTGTCAAGTTTGCAGTTACGTGTGTAGCCT
Organism: Euborellia annulipes; assembly: GCA_023213315.1. Classification (NCBI taxonomy): domain Eukaryota; kingdom Metazoa; phylum Arthropoda; class Insecta; order Dermaptera; family Anisolabididae; genus Euborellia; species Euborellia annulipes. Next base: position 3,610 of record JAKCPI010004616.1, read on the forward strand.
GCTTAAAAAATAAGCATTGAAAAATAACCATTAGACTCCATTTTCTCAAGCTTATTATAAAAATTATTGTGTTGTTTTTTTAAAGAAGATTACAGGTAAACAAATCTTCAATTTATAAATTCTTATTCGCGAGAGTATTTATTAATACATATCGCTCATTCGCTGCAAGAGTGGCATAATTGAAAATATTTGTTTATTTATAGATTTATTATATAGATCAAAAAATCATATTGGCCCGGGCTTGGTGTAGTAGGTAGCGTGCCTACCTCCTATATCAAACGGCGAGGGTTCGGACCCCAGGCAGTCCGATGATTTTATTTAAGCCATTTGAATACCAGATGGCTTAAATAGAAATGCCTGGAACCCCAATAGATATTATCATATATAACGGTTATCGTAAAGTCTCATATGGCCTAAGTTGCCGAAAAGACTGTGTGAATGTGTGTGTGAGTGGGAGTGTGAAAAATGTAAATGTTAAAAAAAAAATCACATTGTAATAAAATTGTAATACATAGCCTATAAAAACTCGAATTAAAAATGGTAGCAATACGAATTTTTGAAAATACCACTGATACACTTGCTTCTTTTTAACTGAAATCAATGAAGAATTTTAAGAAAACTTGAGATATTAAAATATCAGATATTTTGCGGCGAGTATGAAAAGTTCAGATATGTCACTCTGCCAGATAACAAGTTTTTTTTATTATCCTTACTGTGTCAATAATTCAATTTTTTTTTTTTTTTTTTTTTTTTTTTTAATTATGACAATATTGCTGTAAATGAGCGATATCAGCAAATAATTTTTAAGAAAACTATAATTAATAACTTATTGGCACTACTTATTTAGTTATAGACTCACCAGACGACAGGACTAGCGTCTCTCATTTGTCTGGCCCGATGTTCGAGTTCTGCAGCTGCCAATTTAGGCGATGACCCGTGTCGCGCTGTGCAATGCCAACACTCAACCAAGTAGACGAGGTAGAGAGTAGCGAGAAAGGCGACAGGCACGTAGAGATATCCAGCCTCGCAGGGTGACATTTGGCGTGTAGATTTGATCGGGTAGAGCGAGAAGTTGATGATGACCTGTGCGCGCCACCAAGCCACCCGCGCCGCCCCCACATCGGGGACAGAGCAAACACCACGTATACATCGGGAACCCCGACGAATGGCACCCTCATGCCGGCCATGCAACATCAGCAACAGACATTTCTATTCCAATCTGGCACTTCCTACTCGCAATCGCCTGTCATCTGCAAGCTTACAAACTTCATCAGGGCTTTGGTTATTATTTTTTGCTGAGTGTTTTTTTGAAAGAAGATACCAATTATAACAAAAGCCCAGGAAAATTTCTAATTTCACAGATGATGATGATGAATCACTCAATTTAAGAAAAGTTCATAAAAACATATTTCTAATTTCATATGTCGGTATGGATTTTTTTTAAATTTTATTTAAACTTAAGGTCTTTCTCGGTATCTAGGGCCATTTAGACTTCATTCCTATTTATTTCAAATTTCAAATGTTTAGTAGTCAATTCAAATGAAATTAATTTTTATTTATTGGGTCGGGAAGAGAACTCGGGACTCTAGACACGAGAAGCTAATCTCTGAGCCACGGGTCACGGGCAATAGGAAATGAATTTTTATCAAGACTTTGTAGCCAAGTCTATTTTATTAGACATGCCATACAGTACTAGGATGCTATTTCAGTTCTTTTTACTTTCTCTTTCATATAAAGTATAGATTATATATGTTAGGACTTAGGGTCAGTGGTAGAATTTCTGCCTCTTGTGATTCTAGAGATCATGGGTTCCATCCCGTCTCATGCGACAAAATGTATTCATTGAATTGGCTATCAATCAAATGAAACAAATAGAGACGGGGTCTAAATGGCCTCCGAAAAGACCTTAAAAAATATATTGGCCCTGTATAGGGAGAGAAAGCATTCATGTCAAAAATTCGATGCCGAAATTTTGATGGAAATATACGTTTTGAGGTCCCCTGAGTTTAAAAAAAGTGGGTCCAGCAAAATGGTGTGTGTTAAAAATAAAGCAAGAAGGAAATGAGATTCGAGGTTGAAAAATCTGGTGTGGCTGGACAACACACAACTTTCTCTTACCTCCGGTAATTGAAAATTGTGTTCTGTTTCATACCAAATTTTTCACTCTCAAATCTCATTTCCTTCTTGCTTTATTTTGAACACACCATTTTTCTGGACCCACTTTTTTTTGCCTCAAAACTATTTCCATCAAAATCTCGACATCGGATTTATGACATGAATGCAATACTTTCTCTCTATATATTAACATAGATAGATAAGAGAAAGTAAAATCTATTTATAGCCAACATTAAAATAATTGCTATCAAACTTTCGCAATTCGGATGTCTTCACTATCTAAATATATTAATGAGAAATTAGAGTTAGTAGTGAAATTAAAATCCCCCTCCAATTCTCTGTTCTTTTAAGGTGAATGCGAATAATTAGTAGACGTAAAGGGTTGTTTGATTTACGAGAATAGTGATAATCTCTTTGCAAATATTTATCAAAGATTTTAGAAAAAGATTGAAGGAGATATCAACACACAAGTTTTCAAAGATATTTTTTTTTTTTTTTTTGAATGATAAATAAAGAGAGAAATTTTTAAATTCCCAAGATGCCACTTCTATCTCAAGTTGAATACGAGATTTAGGTATAATAAACAAATTATGTTAGGTTTTTAAGATTTATAAGAGAGTCGTGCCATTGTTAAATTAAAAAATTCTGTTAAAATGAAAGAAATTTTCTTTTAAACGAGAAAGAAGATGGATGGATATTGAACATTAAATTTTTTTATTGTATTTTAATTATATTGTACTGAGGATGTTTAGAGAATTTCTTGCAATAATATTATTTTACGACTATTTAGTGAGATCAATTTGAAATAAACAAGATTAGGGAGAATGTTTTAGTGTTGTTGTCACATCGTTTGTTAACAAGATTAAAAGAAAATAAAAACATACCGTGTTGGGTATTTTATTTCAAAAGTTTTGGAATTTTTGTAGCTTCAAATGGACAATAGAGGATTTAGGATTTATAGTGGCTTTTTCATCGAAATTTATTGAAAGTGCCTCCAAACTAATTAATAATAATCCATGTAAATTTTTTTTTTTTTAAACATTCACTCTTTTTTTTCTCATTCACACTCAGATTCATACCCACATTCACAGTCTTTTCGGCAACTTAGGCCATTTAAGACTTTTAACGATACTCAGTATGCTTAATATATCAATTGGGGGTCCAGACATTTCTATTTAAGTCATTTGGTATCCAAACATGTAAATTATAAAATAATAAGATAGAATGATAGCGCTGAGTGTTGTCTATCTACAGGCGCTTCTGGAAAACTTTCATGTTCCTTGGAACATTGTATGAATCGAGAAGTTTTTGGATCGCTTTCTAAATCCAAATTAATTTAAATATCTGAATATAAATTTCGCGAGTCGTCTAAAAAAAAAATATTTTTGTAAAATGATTTTTGCCTACTAGCCTATTTCATATTTTTTTTTTTTTTTTTTTTTTTAAACACTCACACTTTTTTCCCACTCACTCTCACATTCACACACACTTTTTCGGCACGATACTCATAATTTATTGATATATATTTATTTGGCTCCAGGCATTCTTATTTAAGCCATTTGGTATCCAAAAATTTCATATTTAAAAAAAATAAATAATAATGAAAACAAAAATTAATTAAATAATAAATGTGAATTAAAATATACAAATTGTTTGTTTCAAATTATTTATTGATTTTAAATCAATACCGCCTACACAATAGTAAGTGATTTCTCAACTTTTACTTATGTCGAGATAGTCGTTGATTTATATTTAATAAATTATTTGAAAAAAAAAAAATAGCACTCAGGGGCTCGCTTACAGTGAGTACGTGGATGGCGACCACGAGTTACCCGAGCTGAGACTGGCATTTCTTCCTTTCCTTTATGCCAGTCTTTTTCAAGTCAGGCATCAGGCCGTGAGCCGGGTCGGCTTGCTTTTCTCTCGGTCTCATTTCTTTATAAATTAATTTTGGAGACCCCACATAGGGGTAATAGCAAGATATAAGAAGAATTGAAAAAAATAACCAAGTTTTTTTATTTGTAAATTTTAATTTAAAATGTTTCAATGGTCTAAATAAAATATTAAATAGATTAGAGATTTCAAATCATTTAATCGATTAGAAAATATATGAAAGACAGCGTTCTAAAGGCCAGAGTCTTACAAGGTAGAGTTTCTTGGTTCGCTTCCTATCCTGAAAATGTATTCAAATTTTATTTTTCTTCTTTATAATTCAAGAACTGACAAGTTCTTGTGATTACTCCGGGGAGTAATTTTCATGGGGGTATACTGAAGTGGGTTGTCGTTTCTTTCCTTAGGAGGAGGCATCAGTAATAGAGTTGGATAATTTTTTGTCATGAGATGGATTTGAACCTGAGTTGTTTTAGCCCTGAAGTTAATCAATAATTAAATTGAAAAAAGAGTGTATTTAAATGGCCAGTTGCCTAAAAAGTCCTTTAATAAATAATAAATCTACATAAAAGATCAAATGTTAGAGAGATATTTATTTATTTTATTAAATAAATTTAAAAATACATTAAAATAATACATTAAATAAAGATTCTGATTTTGTTTGAGTATTAGGTATTTTAAAGCCTTTTAGACTACGTCCTAAATTAATTTGTACCCAATATAATTTAGACCAATTTCATCTCTTGGTATAAGAAACGACCTCCTCCCTAGCTCAAAAGGCGAGATCTCTTCCTCTGCCTAATTTTGAGATTTAATGACAACCTATTTATATCCTTTATCCAAAATGTGTTTTATAATTAAATTTTAATCGAGTGTAATGTTATTATGAATCTCATGATAATTTGATAATGGAAAAATAATAATCGGGTGGAGCAGCAGCAGCTGGCCATTTTCGAAATGGTGTATTATTTTTAATTACTCGTATATGAATGACATTCGAAAGCTTCGAATAATCATCATTCTATTTATATTGATATTCCTCTCTCTCTCGGAAATTCAATTTTTTTTCAACTTTCCAATCATACTAATAATAATTTATCAAATTAATGAATAATTAAAAGTAAAATTTCTAATCAATTGCACGGAATAAAAATGAAAAATGGCCAGAGGTTTTTTTTTGCCAGCTGTCGATGAATTATGTGTCTCCGTTCGATCTTTTACCCAAATAAAAAAAAAAAGAATTTGGATTTACCCAATAAAATGGATAAAATGCACACCAACCGGATCAAATATAAAGATATAAAACAAGTAGATTAAATAAAAAAAAAAGTAGTAAATTTTACTGATATGAAACGTATTTATTGTTGCGATATTAAAATTTATATTACGCGATAAAAAATGATTTTGATTTTTTTTCTCGTTTATCTTCAATATAAATACATTGATTTTTTTTTTTTTTTCTATAAAATAATAGAAAAGTCGCTGGGTAGTTAATATTGAGGGAGAGATGCCGTATTTATTAAACACACAAAATTTGTAACAACACACGACTTTCAATTACTCCCATACGAGAAATTTATTTCATTTGAATTGGATACCAATCAACGGACGGAGTCTAAATGGCCTCAGATACCGAAGAAAAAACTTGAAATTTTGTAAAAGTGTGATGAATCTCGCGAGCCGCAAAGGCGGCCACTTCAGATTTAGATTAAGTATAAAATTTGACAATCGAAATTTTACTTTCTCTTACCTATTTAGCCCATATTAATATATGAGAGAAAGTATAATTAATGTCAAAAATTCGATGTCGAGATTTTGGTGGAAATACACTTTTTGAGGCCCCTGCTGGATTGAGGGATACCCGCACGGTGGTCTGTTGGTCAGTTTGTGGGTCAGAGGATCCACCATGCTTTGTTTTTATTCTTCCTCTGACTGACAGTCATACGAGTCCGCCGTGATTGGCTTTGCTTGACTGCAGCGATCTTGGTGGCCGTTGCCAATAAGCCAATGAGAAACAACCAGTATGTTAATAAGATATATTATATATAATCACGTTCAGATCCGTGAAGAAAAATCATACAATTTAATATTTATTAATTTAAAAAGTTAGGGTGTGCCGCCGGGAGTTAGACCACGGATCCACCGATTTGTACTTAAAACTGTATATACCCTAGTAATAAATATAATTAAATATTTATTAATTCAGTAATGAAAGATAAGAAAATGAAACAAGACAGCGCCAGGAAACAGGCAACCCAACGGACCGCCTTCGGGCGGCCAAGAATGACGTAAACTCTTTGTCTGGTCCTCTTAGGTGATTATCTATTTTATCTCTCGTCCCCCCCCCCCCCCCTCTGATGACAAATGTCAGTATTGATAGTCTGGGGCGCGGTTTCGGATCTCAGGCA
>JAKCPI010004617.1:0-11972 GCA_023213315.1 Euborellia annulipes
ATAATTTATCTATTCAAATTTGCCTATATATCTATTTTTTCAAAAGCCTGAAGGTGGGGGGGGGGAATGATTGATCTGCCTGAAAGCGGATCGCATAGCTAATTAATATTAATATGTATTATTTACGCTACTCAATTAACATATGTTTGAAATCAATTCATAATAATAATAAAATAGTAACTATCCCCAGAGGGGGATTAATTTGTTTTATTGTTCGAAATTCATCCTAAAGCTCTGTACTATAATTAATGAAACGAACTGAGAACATTATTCAATGAAATATTTTCAATAAATTTACATAATAGCACTCTCCCCATTCAAACACATCATTTATTTAAATTATAAAATAATTATTAGTGATTCGTAAACATTTAGTGTTTTTTTTTTTTTTTTTTTTTTTTTTTTTTTTTTCTGAGTGGAAGAGACATTTTGGAAATTATTTAGCAGCAAAATTCTATTATTTCTGCCTTTATTTTTATGGAATACATATAGGCCCCTACAGTGTAAGTTTTTTTTTTGCTTATATCTCTGGGACGGATTAGGATGAGGTTTGGCAAATTTGTAGTCCTAAGTGTGCTTAAGAAGGTATTAAAACGAGAAGATAATCGGCCCTCAGAAAGCGGTTAAAATTATCTCTAACCACGATTTTCCTCTGGGGCTTGCCTATATTGACAGCCCGCAAGCTCTGAGGAAGGTCTTAACCAAAACCGAAACGTCAGTATAGAGGGTTTAATAAATGAAATAATATCTAGCTGCCATTCTTTTCTTTACACATTAACAATTATTCAACTAAAAAATCCCCATCTTATAATAAATTTAGTAGGTAGAGGTCTATAAGATAATGAAAATGTTCAAAATGGCCTCCATTTTGAAGAAAATATTCAAGTTTTTTAACATTATAAGTGGAATTTCTCAACGAAATTGAATGATAATCGCAAAAACTGAGTATACCATTAAAAAGCTCACTAAAAGGAGAAGTTTTCGCGAAATCTGCCAAACTCAGGCTTAAAAATTGTTATTGTAAGAGAAAAATAAAAATTTTCAAAATTCAGCGATTTAAAATATTTTTTCAATGTCGATCATTGTAATCGTATCAAAATTAAGATTATAATCTTTTGTAGCAGGGTCTTCTTCAAGAAAATTTAATGAGCCTTCCAATTGTATTTTCAAATTTGTTGTACGAGCAATAGATTAGGAAATACGACAGTATTTTTAAAAATTCTGGTGTGACTGGTCGCACAGCACACAAAGTTGTGTTTTGTGCTTGTCACACCAGATTTTTTGGGTCGACATATATTTAAGAGAAAGTAAAAAAATATTTTTTGAAAAAAAAAAAACAAAAATTGAGGTAGCGGCCAAACGATTGAGAATTGGACCATAGTGACGAGGAACTTTTTGTTGCTTTCGAGGTGAAGAATCACCTCCTGGAATTTGTCGACTATCATGTTACACCCTGTATATATTGGGGTCATTTTGAAGCCATTTGGTATCCAAATTGCTTAAATAAAATCATCAGACTGCCAGGGGCCCGAACCCGCGACCCTTGATATAGAAGGCTAGCACGCTACCAACTACACCACGATCCGAGGGCAAATTTAAAATTGTTTTAAATAACATTTCTTTGAAAATTACAAACGAAATTTCCTTACGTTGAGGATCAGATCAATTTCTAATAACGTTCTTTTTTTCATGGATACTTTACATAATACTTTATTTATTTATTTGTTTGTTTGTTTTATTTTTTTTGATAAATTTAATATGTGTGTTTTTATGGGCTCAATCCATCATCTCTTTTGTGACATATTAAAAATTTCAACAAGATTAATTTTTCAGTACAATATCAAATTTGTTTTATGGTTCATCAACATCAAAAGCTCTTTTCTACGGCTATAACTATATTCCTAATTATAATTAAAGGATCGCTCGTAACTATTTATGGAATTAACTACCAAATAAATTTGCTTCATGGATTTTATTATATCCTACCTATAATTAGGTTTTACGATTTTGAAAAATAAAAAAATTATTAAATATTAAAAATTTTAAAGAGGGTTGCGTACAACTTTGACTTGAAGAAATGCATCACAGAAAGACGAAACGGAAGCAACAAGTAAACATGTGTGTCTTTTAATTGTTTTCTAATCTTCTCTTTAAGGGTGGACACACGCAGTAACTGGAAACTTGACAAGTATGAATGAAAAATATTTTTGTACAAGCATTCACAAATTCCCTTAGGCACAAGCATGCTTGTACAAGCATATTATATATTCTCTATTTATTATTTATATTTATTTATTTTTTTATTCTTTATTTATTTGTCTAAATTCCATACTTATTTTATAAGATATTGTACGATGCTTCCTTCTTCGTTTTATGATACTCAGATGACTTAATTCGCCAAAGACCCGGGTGATTTTGATATTCGCGGATAAAATCTTCCAAATTCTCTTTGCGCTTTCTTCAGGTCGCAAAACATGATTATTAATTCATTTACGACACAGATAAATTCGGAACTGTTGTTTGCTTTTACAGTGAGGGACAATAATAAGTCCCACCCATGCGTTTTTTACTTGTGATTATTTCATTGTTTTTATAAAATAAAATGAATATCTTTATTGGAAATTTTCTAGGTTTGAACCACATCTACACACGTTGTGTTTCGCTTGCACAAACACGCTTGTCCAAACTTGCATGATTCAAATTATTCGAGCAACAAGTGGCTTGTCCAATTAAAATGCTTGCTAGTTTGGAGGGAAAGTGGTGTAAGTTTGACGGGAAACATATTTATAAGAAAATTTATTTCAAACATGTGAGGTTTCACTAACTTATAAGTGAAAACTAGTGAAACCTCACATATATTAAATAATTTTTCTTAAAATGCTTGAGCAAAATTTTTCTACAGATTCTACAGTTTTCTTACACAAAAAATTTTGTTCATGCATGCTTGTCAAGTTTGCACTTACGTGTGTAGCCCGCTTAAAAATAAGCATTAAAAAGTTACCAATAGAAGCCATTTTCTCAAGCTTATTATAAATTCTTATTCGCGAGAGTATTTATTAATACATATCGCTCATTTGCTGCAAGAGTGGCTTAACTGAAAATATTTGTTTGTCTAATTATAGATTTATTATATAGATCAAAAAATCATATTGTAATAAAATTGTAATACATAGCCTATAAAAACTCGAATTAAAAATGGTAGCATTACGAATTTTTGAAAATACCACTGATACACCTTGCTTCTTTTTAACTGAAATCAATTAAGAAGTTTTAAAAAAACTTGAGATATTAAAATATCAGATATTTTGCGGCGAGTATGAAAAGTTTAGATAAGTCACTCTGCCAGATAATACTTTTTTTATTAACCTTACTGTGTCAATAACTCAAAAATTTTTTTTTGAATTATGACAATATTGCAGTAAATGAGCGATATCAGCAAAGAATTTTTAAGAAAATTATAATTAATAACGTATTGGCACTACTTATTTAGTTATAGACTCACCAGACGACAGGACTAGCGTCTCTCATTTGTCTGGCCCGATGTTCGAGTTCTGCAGCTGCCAATTTAGGCGATGATCCGTGTCGCGCTGTGCAATGCCAACACTCAACCAAGTAGACGAGGTAGAGAGTAGCGAGAAAGGCGACAGGCACGTAGAGATATCCAGCCTCGCAGGGTGACATTTGGCGTGTAGATTTGATCGGGTAGAGCGAGAAGTTGATGATGACCTGTGCGCGCCACCAAGCCCACCCCGCGCCGCCCCCACATCGGGGACAGAGCAAACACCACGTATACATCGGGAACCCCGACGAATGGCACCCTCATGCCGGCCATGCAACATCAGCAACAGACATTTCTATTCCAATCTGGCACTTCCTACTCGCAATCGCCTGTCATCTGCAAGCTTACAAACTTCATCAGGGCTTTGGTTATTATTTTTTGCTGAGTGTTTTTGAAAGAAGATACCAATTATAACAAAAGCCCAGGAAAATTTCTAATTTCACAGATGATGATGATGAATCACTCAATTTAAGAAAAGTTCACAAAAACATATTTCAAATTTCATATGTCGGTATGGATTTTTTTTTAAAGATTTTTTTTTTATTTAAGGTCGTTCTAAGGTCATTTAGAACTCATTCCTTTATTTCAAATTTCAAATGTTTAGTAGTCAATTGAAATGAAATAAATTTTTCTCTCTTGGAATAGGAAGAGAACCCGGTACCCTAGGCACGAAAAGCTAATGTCTTCTCTCACGGGTCACAGGTAATAGGTATGGATTGAAAATGGATTTTTATCAAGACTTTGTAGCCAAGTCTATTTTATTAACAATGCCATACAGTACTAGGATGCTATTTCAGTTCCTTTTTTACTTTCTCTTTCATATAAAGTATAGATTATATGGACCCTGTTACGCAATAGTGTGTCAAGCGCCAGCTACCGAGTTTTGAGAACATTAACATTAAAGTTTTTTGTTTTCATTGGATTATATATAATTTTTTTTGTCAATTGTGCAAGTAACATTAAATATACATTTTTTAGGACTATTTCATAAAAAATACTCTTAATTATAGCATTTGAAACAATATTCCGTGCTTATCTCAATTTTTAATTTTTTTGGCGCTTGACATACTATTGCAGAACAGGGTCCATATATGTTAGGGCCTTGGGTCCTGGCTCAGTGGTAGAATTTCTGCCTCTTGTGCTAGCGATCATGGGTTCCATCCCGTCTCATGCGACAAAATATTTTGTCTAAATGGCCTCCGAAAAGACCTTAAAAAATATATATGCCCTATATAGGGAGAGAAAGTATTCATGTCGAAAATTCGATGCCGAGATTTTGATGGAAATATACGTTTCGAGGTCCCCTGAGTTCAAAAAAAAAGTGGGTCCAGCAAAATGGTCTGTGTTTAAAATAAAGCAAGAAGGAAATGAGATGCGAGTTTGAAAAATCTGGTGTGGCTGGACAACCAACTTTCTCTTACCTCCGGTAATTGAAAGTTGTATATTGAAAAATCTGGTGTGGCTGGACAACACAACTTTCTCTTACCTCCGGTAATTGAAAGTTGTGTGCTTTCATACCAAATTTCATTCCAAATTTTTCACTCTCAAATCTCATTTCCTTCTTGCTTTATTTTGAACACAGACAGACTATTATTCTGGACCCACTTTTTTTTGCCTCAAAACTATTTCCATCAAAATCTCGACATCGGATTTATGACATGAATGCAATACTTTCCCTCTATATATTAACATAGATAAGAGAAAGTAAAATCTATTTATAGCCAACATTAAGATAATTGTTATCAAACTTGGCGCAATTCGGATGTCTTCACTATCTAAATATATTAATGTGAAATTAGTGTTAGTAGTAGTGAAATTAAAATCCCCTCCAATTCTCTGTTCTTTTAAGGTGAATGCGAATAATTGGCAAAAAGGGTTGTTTGATTTACGAGAATAGTGATAATCTCTTTGCAAATATTTATAAAAGATTTTAGAAAAAGATTGAAGGAGATATCAACACACAAGTTTCCAAAGATATTTTTTTTTGAATGATAAATAAATTAAGAGAGAAATTTTTAAATTTTTTAAATTCCCACGATGCCACTTCTATCTCAAGTTGAATACGAGATTTAGATATAATAAATAGGTTTTTAAGATAGATAAGAGAGTCGTGCCATCGGTGAATTAAAAACTCGGTTAAAATGAAAGAAATTTTCTATAAAACGAGAGAGAAGATGGATATTGAATATTAAATTTTTTTATTGTATTTTAATTATATTGTACTGAGGATGTTTAGAGAATTTCTTGCAATAATATTATTTTACGACTATTTAGTGAGATCAATTTGAAATAAACAAGATTAGGGAGAATGTTTTAGTGTTGTTGTCACATCGTTTGTTAACAAGATTAAAAGAAAATAAAAACACACCGTGCTGTGTATTTTATTTCAAAAAGTTTTGGAATTTTTGTAGCTTCAAATGGACAATAGAGGATTTAGGATTTATAGTGGCTTTTTCATCGAAATTTATTGAAAGAGCCTCCAAACTAATTAATAATAATCCATGTAAATTATAAAATAGAATGATAGCGCTGAGTGTTGTCTATCTACAGGCGCTTCTGGAATACTTTCATGTTCCTTGGAACATTGCATGAATCAAGAAGTCTTTGGATCGCTTTCTGTATCCAAATTAATTTAAATATCTGAATATAAATTTCCTTCGATGCAAGTCGTCTAAAAAAAATATTTTTATAAAATGGTTTTTGTAGCCTTCTAGCCTATTTAATATGAAAAAATAATGAAAACAAAAATTAATTAAATAATAAATGTGAATTAAAATATACAAATAAAAACACTCGGTTGTTTGTTTCAAATTATTTATTGATTTTAAATCAATATCGCCTATACGTTAGTGAGTGATTTTTCAACTTTTACTTATGTCGAGATATTCGTTGATATATATTTAATAAATTATTTGAAAAAAAAAAAAAAAAATAGCACTCAGGGGCTCACTTCCAGTGAGTACGTGGATGGCGACCACGAGTTACCCGAGCTGAGACTGGCATTTCTTGTTTTCCTTTATGCCAGTCTTTTTCATCTCAGGCCGTGAGGGTCGGCTTGCTTTTCTCTCGGTCTCATTTTTTTATAATTTTAGCGACCCCACATAGGGATAAGGCCAAGATATAAGAAGATTTGAAAAAAATAACCAAGTTTTTTTTTATTTGTAAATTTTAATTTAAAATGTTTCAATGGTCGAAACAAAATATTAAATAGATTAGAGATTTCAACTCATTTAATCGATTAGAAAATATATTAAAGACAGGGTGGGGGGAACTTTTCTCATTCTCCTGATGAAGATATAAAGGCCAGAGTCTTTCAAGGTAGAGGTTCTTGGTTCGCTTCCTATCCTGAAAATGTATTCAAATTTTATTTTTCTTTCTTTATAATTTAAGAACTGACAAGTTCTTGTGATTACTCCGGGGAGTAATTTTCATGGGAGTATCCTGAAGTGAGTTGTCCCGTTTCTTTCCTCAGGATGAGACATCAGTAATAGAGTTGGATAATTTTTTGTCATGAACCTGAGTTGTTTTCAAGCCTAACTGCTGAAGTTAATTAACTAACAATTAATTTGAAAAAAAGAGTGTATTTAAATGGCCTCAGTTGCTTAAAAAGTCTTTTAATAAATAATAAAACTACATAAAAGATCAAATGTAATAAATTTAAAAATACATTATAAAGATTCTGATTTTGTTTGAGTATTAGGTATTTTAAAGCCTTTTAGACTACGCCCTAAATTAATTTGTACCCAATATAATTTAAGACCAATTTCATCTCCTGGTATAAGAAACGACCTCCTCTCTAGCTCAAAAGGCGAGATCTCTTCCTCTGCCTAATTTTGAGATTATAATGACAACCTATTTATATCCTTTATCCAAAATGTGTTTTATAATTAAATTTTAATCGAGTGTAATGTTATTATGAATCTCATGATAATTTGATAATGGAAAAATAATAATCGGGTGGAGCAGCAGCAGCTGGCCATTTTCGAAATGGTGTATTATTTTTAATTACTCGTATATGAATGACATTCGAAAGCTTCGAATAATCATCATTCTATTTATATTGATATTCCTCTCTCTCTCTCGGAAATTCAATTTTTTTTCAACTTTCCAATCATACTAATAATAATTTATCAAATTAATGAATAATTAAAAGTAAAATTTCTAATCAATTGCACGGAATAAAAATGAAAAATGGCCAGAGGTTTTTTTTTGCCAGCTGTCGTTGAATTATGTGTCTCCGTTCGATCTTTTACCCAAATAAAAAAAAAAGAATTTGGATTTACCCAATAAAATGGATAAAATGCACACCAACCGGATCAAATATAAAGATATAAAACAAGTAGATTAAATAAAAAAAAAAAGTAGTAAATTTTACTGATATGAAACGTATTTATTGTTGCGATATTAAAATTTATATTACGCGATAAAAAATGATTTTGATTTTTTTTGTCGTTTATCTTCAATATAAATACATTGATTTTTTTTTTTTTATTTTTCTATAAAATAATAGAAAAGTCGCTGGGTAGTTAACATTGAGGGAGAGATGCCGTATTTATTAAACACACAAAATTTTTAACAACACACGACTTTCAATTACTCCCAGACGAGAAATTTATTTCAATTGAATTGGATACCAATCAACGGACGGAGTCTAAATGGCCTCAGATACCGAAGAAAAAACTTGAAATTTTGTAAAAGTGTGATGAATCTCGCGAGCCGAAAAAGGCGGCCACTTCAGATTTAGATTAAGTATAAAATTTGACAATCGAAATTTTACTTTCTCTTACCTATTTAGCTCATATTAATATATAGAGAGAAAGTATAATTAATGTCAAAAATTCGATGTCGAGATTTTAGTGGAAATACACTTTTTGAGGCCCCTGCTGGATTTTTTTTTTTTTTTACTTCAAAAACATTCACACTTTTTTCTCATTCACACTCACATTCACACATACATTCATACAGTCTTTTCGGCAACTTAGGCCATATAAGACTTTGACGATAACCGTTGTAATTAATATATAGGGGAGAGGGCGGGACATTGGGACACGAGGCACATTGGGACATTCGAATTTTAGCGCTACTAAATGTAAAGTTAGATTGTACTCTTTGACCATTCGGGTGCATTAAGTGCCCATTTTATTATAGAAAAATTTTAACAGCGTCAAGCTACGCCATAGCTAGTTACACGTTGCTACATCATATTTGTCCTGCGTTGTAAAAAAATCGGAAATCGTTTGAGGTCGATTATTTTTCATATGAACGTTTGAATAAAGACAGTTGAAATATTAGAGATAAGTAGACTTGTTTATTCTTACTATTTCGGTACATGCAGATGTAATTGTTTATTTTAGCTATTTGTATAGCCTCATTTTGTTTATAAACATGATTGAGGTAGATTGGGACATCTAGCGAGAGGCACATGTGGACACTAATAAATAAGAAATTATATATAATATTTAAGATATTATATTGTGGACAGGGCCTCAGACAGACTTGACGGGCCCCGGGGCTACTTACCAAAATATACCAAACTAATGTGGTACTTTATTTGAAACCTCTCGCGTATTAATCTAATTTCAAAAGACTTTCCGATGAGCTAGAGGTGGGAAATTTGATATTTAAGGGTCATTTTTGATGACGCTAATCATCAGTTGGGTTTTACCAAAATATACCAAACTAATGTGGTACTTTATTTGATGCCTCACGCTTTCTTAATACTCTTAATAATAAAAAAAGACTAAAAAGATTAAAATAAAAATATAATAAAAAAAAAACTTTTAAAAAAAATGCTTTTATTTAAATCGAACTAAAAAGAGATAAATAATTTAATTGTTCTTGTTAAAATTGTTGAATATTTATAACTTAAAATAAAAGCGTGGGGCGCTCATTAATAGCTTAAGGAATTGTCTATAGCCTCGGAATAACTTCGAAGCGCCCCACGCTTTTATTTTAAGTTATAAATATTCAACAATTTTAACAAGAACAATTGAATTAAATTATTTATCTCTTTTTTAGTTCGATTTAAATAAAAGCATTTTTTAAAAACGTTTTTTTTTATTACCGTATATTTTTATTAGCTATCCTGAGTCGTGAAAAAGATTGATTTGAGATTAAAAGGCCCGGGCCCCCTGAGGAAAAAAAAATTCAAGAAAATGATTTTTTTTAATTGAAATTTTAACCATGAAAATTATTTTTTATTAGAATTTTAAGGTGGGAACGCAATGGGCCCGGGCCCGGGGATATAGCCCCCCCCCTTGCCTCCCCTGTCTGCGGTCCTGATTGTGGAATATATCCGACCTGATATATTGATTGATATTGTAATCTTACTAATTGATTTTAATTTGTATTTTTTTTTCTCTTTTTTTAAGTGAATCGTTTATTTCAGAAACCACCTAAGCGACAAAATTTCAAATCATGTGTTTTTGGTGCTACTGTACAACAGTTACTACAACAGTTAAGAGTGAACAGATAAAACTGCGTTGGCTGTTTTTATATATCTACCAGTGGCGAATTCAGGGGGGGGCCAGGGGGGCCGGGCCCCCCCAAAGCCTTCTCCAAAACAAAAAAATACCTATTGTTTTCCCTAATGATTTTTTTTTTTTTAAATAATTATTTTATTAACTCTCATAAATTCTAAAATCTAACAAAAAAACTTATAAATAATTGAAAAAATCTCTAATATTTGCGAATTTTGTATTAAAATTATTTTTTATTTCAAGAAAAAAAAAATTTTTTTTATTTTTTTTTTATTTATAATTATCTATATTATCTAAAAAAAATTTCTCCACTTTAAGTTTCTTGGAGAAGGGGGGGGGGGGGGTTCATAAAACTTTTGGCCCCCCCCCCCAAGCAGAAATCCTGGCTACGCTACTGATATCTACGGTAACAAAATTGTTTAAAATAATAAAACTGCATTATTATTTACACTTTAGATTAAAATTAGACATACAATGAAAATGAAAAGGGGGGGGGGGCGATAGGTGTTAGTCAACCTCCAAAAAGGGTTGGGGAACCACTGTGTTAGATTGTGCCACCTTTATTCACCAAATTATTTTTTTAGAACAAAACAAATTGTTTTTGTCCACATCTGCCTCTTCACTGTCCAAATCTACCTCACCCAAGAGGTACATTGGGACAATTTGGATTTTTTGGAAAATTGCAAAAATCTAATTCATCTATTGGTGAATAAGCGCTAAGCCTATGGCAATAGATAGTGCATTTATCAGTGTCAACAACATAACATTATATGATCAATAATATTGAAAGCCAAACTATACACAGCTAATTTTATTTGTACTGTCCCAATGTCCCGCCCTCTCCCCTATACCTCCCCCCCCCATCCCCCGGCAGTATAGGATATTGGGGGTTCAGGCATTTCTATTTAAGCCATCTGGTATCCAAATGGCTTAAATAAAATCATCGGACTGCCTGGGGTCCGAACCCGCAACGTTTGGTATAGGAGGTAGGCACGCCCTGCTGGATTTGAGGGATACCCGCACGGTGGTCTGTTGGTCAGTTTGTGGGTCCAGAGAATCCACCATGCTTTGTTTTTATTCTTCCTCTGACTGACAGTCATACGATTCCGCCGTGATTGGCTTTGCTTGACTGCAGCGATCTTGGTGGCCGTTGCCAATAAGCCAATGAGAAACAACATGTATGTTAATAAGATATTATATATAATCACGTTCAGATCCGTGAAGAAAAATCATATAATTTAATATTTATTAATTTAAATATCCGACAAAAGTTAGGGTGTGCCGCCGGGAGTTGGACCACGGATCCACCGATTTGTACTTAAAACTATATACTCTAGTAATAAATATAATTAAATATTTATATATTCAGGAATAAAAGAGAAGAAAATGAAACAAGGCAACCCAACGGTCCGTTGCCTTCAGCAGCCCAAGGATGACGTAAACTCGTCTCCCCCCTTAGCTGATTATCTATTTTATCTCTCGGTCCCCCCCCCCCCTCTGATGACAAATGTCAGTATTGATAGTCCGGGGCGCAGTTTCGGATCTCAGGCAATCCGGTACATAGGCCCTGGAACTGGGGGGGGGGGGAGCAAAAGTACATGCCCCCCCTGGGCATCCTAGGGGGGGGGGTCAGAAGGAACAAAATTTCTTTTTATTTCATTTTAAATGGTATATTTTTACTTTTGAAAAATAAAATCTTCTCAATTAAAAAAATTAAAAGAGTAAGAAGTTCATTTTTTTCAAAAAATTTTTGATAAAATCACTACCAAATTTTTTAAAATTTTAATTTTATTAAAATTGTGATTTTATTTAAAATTTTTAAGTTTTATAATAGATTTTGTTTTTTGTTTTATACTATTTAAACATATTAAATTATTTTAATTTTCTAAAAAAAAAATTTTGCCCCCCTGATTCAAATTCGTTCGGCGCCCCTG
>JAKCPI010004618.1:0-10561 GCA_023213315.1 Euborellia annulipes
GGAGATATTAGAAAGATGGTATTAAAGATATGAGTAGCGGACTGTATATGGAAACGCTCCTTCAAACAAATGTGGATTCCTAGGAAAACGGGGAAAAGAAGTACACCGTATTTTAACAAAAATAATAACAAAAACTTTAATCACACAAATAAAAATACACTTCTTGATGTATATAATAAATAATGGCCACGCCGGTTTTGGGTGGATAAATAAAGGATGAATAAAATGGGATGTGGAAGCAATATGAGAATGGGAAAGATGAGTATATAATGAATGTGAGTCCACCAGGGCTCAGATGGAGTGGTCTAGCACAAGGGCATCAACCAGGGGTTGGTTAGCACGAAAGGGCTTGAAACCAAAGAGTGGTAGGTTTGCAAAGTGATGCATGAACCAAAAAATAAGGGTGCCGGCGACTGTTACGGGCTGAGGTTCGAACTGCTTCGAGCGAGGTCCGGATGTAAAGTGTTTTTGCAAGCGTTGGCCCGCGTCCTTCCTGGGATGCGAGACGCCTTCACTGCATTTCCGGTCAACTTTCCTAATGTTTGTGGTGCGCTCTGACGGTGAGGTGGCGACCCTACATTCTGGCGCCAACACACTCCGGGCCTAAAAGTGAGAAACAAAAGGATAGGAGTTGACCGGTCTCGATGGCGAATATAAAAATTCACCGAAAGTGGATGGGAGGACATGAGGTCCTCAGTGAAGATCGTTGAGAGAGTAACGGAAGTCACTCCCCAAGTGGAGGGAGGAGTCAAATTGATCTCCTTTCCGGATTGGGTTTCCTTCATGGGATAAGGATTTGGATTCCGCATGAAAATAACAAAAATCGGGTCAATGCTGAGATAAGTAAGAATTGGCAATCATGTTTTCTTTTTGATTTTGATTTTATCTGGAAAGTTGATAGAAATATCTGATAAGGTTTTTGAATAATTTGATGTCGAGGGAAAAAACAATTAATGAAAAAGGAGTCAACCATGTCCGACAGTGAGAACAAGAGAGGACGAGAAAACACCCTGGACTCATAGACTGAACTGCCTATTTAATAGAGAAGTTTCTCCTACGATTTGTTTCTTTTTTTTTTTTTTAAATAAAATTTGAGGGATTTTATCGCTCGCTCCAGCATGAATTTTGAACATTTCTTCTCATCCAATCCGTGAGTGGCCAGCTCTGCGGGGTTGGATGAACCAAGGGAGGTCCCAAAGTGGATTTTGGAAAAGAAATTGCTTTTTTGGGGGCAAAGAGTTCATTTGAGTCTAATAAGCAAGAGTAAAATTGTTTCACTTTAGAATTTCAAAATGTTAAATGCTCGTAGGCAAATGGGTACTCGTGGAGGCATCGCTACAACACGAGGTACAAATTTAATTGCATTTGAATGAGAGGATAACTCTTAGAGTAATTATAAATTATTCAAGTAGTAAGTTGTTAAAAGAGGTTCAACTCATTCAGAATGTTCACTTGTAAGGTGACATTCCATTGAAGGGTTGAATTTCAAAAAATATTGAAATAAAATTTTTTTTTTTTTTTTTTAATTTTATGATGATGGACAAAATATATATATCCCGAAGAGTTGTAGATGACGAGATCTTTGACAAGAGTTGTCTTTGGTGGACATCTTATGTCAAGAAGAGGCTTGTTAAAAAATTAAATTAAAAATTATCCCTTGGCGGATCCAAAATTGTTATTGTTAGAGAGAGTGCACTTTTTTAATGAATCCGGATTTGATATAATTTTTAAGTAGACCGAAAATAATTGAATCCAAGAAAATCCTCCATCGGACAACAATGACTTTAATTCAGTGATGATGTTTATGACGTCATCTGCAACGGGAAAGTGTGTGTGTGTCATTCACAAAATGACTTGTTCAATATCTTTTGGGCCTTGCTGGAATATTTGCTTCCATTTAAAGGGATGAGTTTTTCAAATAGTAAATAAGAGCTTGTTAGAGATGCCACTCAATAAAATTTAAAGTGTTTATTTTTAAGGTAACTTCTCTTGCTATTGCCAAATATTTTTTTTTTTAAAACAATTAAGATTTTTCATTTTTGCTTCGATGGAGCGATAAAGTGTATTTATCAGATGAAGTTAATTGTTAATTGTATCAGATGGAAAAACAAACGGGATATAAAATGAATTGAAATAGATGAACGCTTTTTTATTTATTTATTTATCATATGATTTATACCCGGTGGAGATTTAGAAAACATGATTTCTTCTTTTTAAAGAGAGAGATTGATTATTTGTTTCGATCATATGTTGATCTTAACAAATCTGCGAGGATATAGGCCGTTTTTTGATTTGTACTTTTCTTGGTCTTCGCTCTTGAAAATAGAAATTGTTTATATAGTCTTGATGTACCCAAGGCTCTGAGCACTTTTATTAAAGGTATAGATAAAACAAAACGTCGTGATGATTTTTGCCCGTATGTTTTTTCAAAATCTTGAACTGCCCTTTCGGAAATTAAATTATCATTTTTCATATCTCTATCGAAAACGTTACCGGAACGGTTTATAAGTATTGCAGACATAGCACCGTTATGTTGCCTAGCAGAGATGGAGTGGGGGTTGTTTCCAAAAGAGAAATGAAAGGGAAAGCTAACAGCAGCTGCTTGTCCCCGAGTAGGCGGGGCGTTCGCAAGAGCAGAGTGCCGGCCGGCCAGACCTGAAGAAGGGGGAGTCAGAGAGAGAGGAGGATCTGATCCCGTGGCTGAGGTCGCCAGTCGGCCGACTGGGGCCTGTGCAGACGAATTTGAATGCTCACGCGCCTGACTTTTCCCAAATACGATCCAACCCAGATAGGTGTCCATGCATTTAAAAGGACCAATATCCTCCATTGCCCTATTTTTAACAACAGTAGAAAATACATCCACTCCCAATATGAGATCAATTTTTCCTGGGGAGAAAAACGAAGGATCTGCCAAGACTAAAGAATTATATTCCTCTTTGACAGAGCCAGGGACAATTACTGAAGGTAATTTTTCAATCAAAGTTGATAAAATGCAGGCGCTTACCTCATAAACTCTCTCAGAGTTAAAATGAGAGGTGAACCTTAATTTTAAATTTCCTTCAGTGACAAGCGGCTGTTGTCCTAGTGGCTCAATAGAGATGGCATGTGGGCTGATGGGAAGATTTAATTTATTTGCCAACGCCGTTGACACGACGGATGTTTGGCAGCCAGTGTCGAGAAGAGCCTGAACGGTGTGCCAGTCTCCTTCGGAGGACATAACACTTACTTTAGCTGTGGGCAAGAGCGAATTGTTAAAAATATGAGATGTTTTATGTAGGGCAACACAGGAAATCACACTACTGGTGGATGTGGTAGGAGCTGCTGGTTTGCATAGGGACCGGTGATGTTTCAAGGAACATAAAGGACAATCTTTTGAAGGACAGTCTTTGAGGACGTGTCTTGGAGAAAGACAGTTAGAACAGAGATTATTTTTTAAAACAATCTTTTCTCGTTCTTCAATGGAAAGATTTTGATATTTAAAACATCTGGACAGGAGATGAGGGCCATTGCACAAATGACATTTGTATTGTACTCCCTTGGCTGGTGAGCTGGTTGCAGAAGTTACGCCTGCGGCTGCTGTAGTGAGAGTTTGTTTGCTGCCTGAGGCTTTAAACTTGCCCGTGAGGCCATGCAGCGAGCTCGCAGCCTTCTCGAGGAATCTTATTAACGATTCGACGCTCGGAGCGGAATAATCGCCGTCCTCAAGAGACAACATCCATTGTTGGGCAATGGTCCTGTCAATTTTTCTCAAGATGAGTCTTGTTATAAAAATGTCATCATCAGAATAGAAATGTTCCATAACTTTTAGTTGTGCTATCGCTTGGTCAAAGACATCCAAGAGCTTACGGAGCGAAGAGGCGGAGGGTGATGTCATGGCTGGGAAATCCAATAACCGATCTACGATTTGATATAAAATGTCTCGTGAGCGCTCATATCGAGCTCTGAGTAAATCTAGAGCGATGTCATAATTTTCTTCTTCTAAGGGAAGACTAGCGATTATGACATGAGCCTCACCTTTTAAGCACGATTTGAGATAAGCCAGTTTTTGAGAGCGAGATATTTGGGCTCCATGGACGGCGGCGCGGAATAAGTCCGAGAACTCACACCATTTTGTTATATCGCCGTCGAACGATGGAAGTTCCAGTTTGGGTAGGCGAATAGTATTTTGAGGAACGTGATGACAAGGAGTCGGACTGACAGGATCGGTGGGAGATTTTGCTTGTACAAGTTTCATAGATAACTTATCTAAGCGATTCAGAAGAGCAGATGTTTGCACACTCTCTTCAGGTTCGTCGTCCAACACTAATGGCTCTGTCAGTTCCACTATCGCTAGGGAAAGAGAATATAATATTTTTCTTTGCTGAGCAGATAATTCATTTACTATTTCGCATTCCCACTGCTCTGTGAGTTCATATTTCTCTAATCGAGTTATTTCGAGGCTGACAGCTCGTAAAGCGCGTTTAACATCAATCATATTGGTGACAGCCATGTTTGCCAACTGTCAAAATTGAAAGTCACTAAAAGTCACTAAACGACACTATGTTTTTGCGTTGGTAACACTGAGAGAAACGCAACTCAGCTTACGAAAACAACAAAAATGGCGGTTGATAAGAAGTCCCGTTATGATTGCTTCCACAGTGGTCACGACGACCGCGTTGACGATGTACTTTTTTCCGTTTTCGAGGAAATGGCTCAAAATTGGTCGGAAATCGACGGGAAAAAAAAAGTATCGGGCTCGAACAGGATCAAAAAAATAATGTTAGTGCCTGAAGGAGATATTAGAAAGATGGTATTAAGGATATGAGTAGCGGACTGTATATGGAAACGCTCCTTCAAACAAATGTGGATTCCTAGGAAAACGGGGAAAAGAAGTACACCGTATTTTAACAAAAATAATAACAAAAACTTTAATCACACAAATAAAAATACACTTCTTGATGTATATAATAAATAATGGCCACGCCGGTTTTGGGTGGATAAATAAAGGATGAATAAAATGGGATGTGGAAGCAATATGAGAATGGGAAAGATGAGTATATAATGAATGTGAGTCCACCAGGGCTCAGATGGAGTGGTCTAGCACAAGGGCATCAACCAGGGGTTGGTTAGCACGAAAGGGCTTGAAACCAAAGAGTGGTAGGTTTGCAAAGTGATGCATGAACCAAAAAATAAGGGTGCCGGCGACTGTTACGGGCTGAGGTTCGAACTGCTTCGAGCGAGGTCCGGATGTAAAGTGTTTTTGCAAGCGTTGGCCCGCGTCCTTCCTGGGATGCGAGACGCCTTCACTGCATTTCCGGTCAACTTTCCTAATGTTTGTGGTGCGCTCTGACGGTGAGGTGGCGACCCTACATTCTGGCGCCAACACATGTATTTCCATCAAAATCGGCCAAAGAGTACTAGTACTTTACTGATGTACTTTTTCAGTTTTTTTCGATTTTCTCAAAATTTGCTCCAACGATTTTTTTTTAAATTCAAAAATCAATTATTTTTTAGATGCTCTTTCAAATGTATATTCTCATTTTGCGATTGAAATCTTCTGAAGACCACTTTACTCTTGTATTTCATAGGGAAGATAGGAGAAATGGTTGCCATGGTAACAAAATATAAATATTTTCCCATACTTATAAATTTTACATCTGAATTCATATGTTCCGTACTGTCATGTCGGGAACTAAATATATGTCGACACAAAAAATCTGGTGTGACAAGCACAGAACACAACTTTCGATTACCGAAGGTAAGAGAAAGTTGTGTGCTGTGCGCCAGTCACACCAGATTTTTAAACTTTGGACACCCCTAATAGGTAGAATCTTTTACCATCACTGAATGCAAAAAAAACATATATTTACGATATTCTGTAGTTTTTTCACTTTCTAAAAATCATTCTAAAGAAATTATGAACAAAATAGTTATCAAAGTCAATTTTGTTAAAAAGCAAATATAAGAAAATTTTATGATAAAGATGGTGTTTTGAGCCAAGAATTTAGAGCTATTCTTGGGTATGGATGGATAGCTCTGAATCCTGACTAAGAAAACAGTTTTGCTCATAATTTTGTTATCAATGAATTATTTTTTTTTTCGGCTACAGAGGCCAGGTATGACTTTATTTAAAATATTTCTAAATTACATTATACCGATGGCTACCGATAGGACGTTCCACAAGCTGATTGCTCGGGGTAACCAATCCCGGGGCTTTCGCCACGCTTGGCATTGCTTAACTTTTGGAAAGTTAAAAACTATAGAAGATCGTAAACATACTTTTTTTCCATTCAGGGATGATAAAAATTCTATTCAGGAGTATCCTTAAAAAAAAAATGAAAAAATCCAATTTTTCTAAACTTTTAGCCATGTTTTGCCCCACTAAGCCACCTCAGATTGGGCTCAAACTTTACATTTATTTTTCTATGTATTTCAACTAACTACATATTTTTAAGAGGTAAGGACTTAAAAAAATCTAGAAAATTCAAAATAAGAGCAGCTCTTGATCAGATTATTTATTAAAATTTAATTTTCTCTATATCTCTAAAACTAGAGCCGATGGCGCAAAATTGATGGCATTTTTGGAATTAGCGCTTCCATATAGCCAGGAATAACCCTAAATTTCAAAAAACTTTTTTTGTTGACCTGTATAAAATTTATATTTCTATCAAAAACATTGTTTAATTGGAATTCCTTTTTTTACAATTATAGTAATAAAGAAAATTCAAATGAACGACTGCGGTTTCTTTTATTTGTTCAAATATTTTATTTTTTCTCTTTTAAAATAATCCTAATGATTTTCTTTATGTGTTTGTATTATATTGTATAAATTTATATTCAGTAAAAAGAAAATAAATTTATTTATTTGAAAATTAAAAAATTTTTTTTTTTTTTTAATAGATGAAAATGTAAAAAAAGAAAATTTAATTTTTTTTTTAAATTAAAATATAAATTAATTTCTTTTAAATAAACTTTATTTTGCCAACTGGTCCTTGATTTTGCCAACATTTGCCAACTCGATCCGACCTGGGGGGGAGACTCCCCCCCCATCCCCCCTTGGCTACGCCCCTGCGTTTTGGCCGATTTTTCTGCCTTCATCAGGACAAATGTTATGTTTGCCTCGAGCTTAGAGGGGCTCTTGGCAACCCCTGACATACTGTTGGTGGAAACATTCCTCAGATAGCATGATTTGAACCATAGAACCATGAGGACATGATTCGGTTGAAAAATTGGTTTTCTGGGACGTACAATGAGGAACAATATCAAGTCCCACCCACACTTGTGCTTATTTCATTGTTTTTAAAAAAATATTATATATTTTTTAATGGAAACTTTCATGATTCAAACCTAGAAAATTTCCAATAATGATTTTCATTTTCTTTTATAAAAACAATGAAATAATCACATGTAGACTGGGTGGGACTTGTCCCTCGCTGTACATGGTAGGAAATAGAATATGCAATTGCATAGGAATCCGGGCTTTACTTATAACAATGCTGATGGTGATGAAGAATCCTAATTGCTCTCAAATTTTAATAGTAGAATATAGCGGAGACGGGTTCCCTTTAATCTTTTTTGTGAAGCATTCAAGGATTATTTTTATGATTTATAATGTAGAAAATATTTTATTTTATACTTAATATTCTTTTTAAACTTTTCCAGTTAAAAGCAGATCGTCTTGGATTGATCCAATTTATGAAAATATTCCACTGGGCAAAATAAATGAACGTCACAGTTTTAATAATCAGGTGAATTCAATTGATGATTGTATTGTTGATGCTGATAGTTCTACTTCTTTATTGCTTCTTAATAAAAAAAAAAACGAAGTATATTTTATTTTAGAAAATAATATAAACTCTTTTTAATATTATTTTTCTTTCTTTTTTTTTCTCATCTTTTATTGGAATTAAAAAAAAAAAAAAAAAAAAAAAAAAAAACAGAGATCAAGTATTGCCGAAGAAAATTTAAACAATAATTAGAAATTAAGAAGAAACTTATTTATTAATATTTATATTTGTCATTGTAATATATTTGTACAAATATATATATAAATATTATTTTATTAAAAACTATTTTTCTATTTCTAATTTTTTTTATTGAATTTTCTTTTACAGCAATTAATTAATGCTTGAGCCTACGCTCCAGGATCAATCTTATTACATTTTTAAAGCACTGACTTCGCTAAAAGATATTTTTATCTTTTTTCTATTAAATAAAAATATTAAAAAAATTTATTATATTTATAATTAAAAAAAAAAAATCGATTTCCATTCGTTTATTTTAATTTTTAGTTTAATTTAATTAATTCTGGCACACATACACCAAATAGCAGAAAATATATTGGGGGTAATTTTTTAATAATCAGTTCAGAACATTCCCGCGTGGTCTAGGAGTGGGGATGGAGTTTGATTAATACGTCATCACCCCCACTCCAACTTTTTTCCAAGGGTTAAACTCGATCCCCAGCTGAAATTCATCTAATGAGGAATTGCACAGCGCCCCCTGGTCCAGTTGCCGTAGAGGCTTCATAGAAGTAACATTAAACCTGTGTTTGTTTGTATCAAAATTTAACAATAGGAATCAAACATGGCGCCTTCCTGTGTGCACGAGCGTGTTCTCTTAGCATTCATCTTTATATTTAAAGGTATTCTACATTTTATTTTTAGATCGTTGATTAAATTTAATTAAAATATGATAATTAACCAAACAAGAATATATTTTTGATAAATTAATTAATATTTTCCATTTCTATATTATCCATCAGTTAAGCTAACTTTGATTTGTTCACAAAGAATATAAATAAATAACACTTTGAATCGTTTTTAATAACCAATACGTTTACTCGAGAGGTATAATTAATTCTATTCTTCAATATTTCAAACCATTTTCTTGTGAATTTTCTCTCGCTAGTGAACTATTAGTTCTCTCTACTCATAATTTCTCTTTCCGAGAAATTCCTCTCCCCATATGTTTTCCTTATCCAAACAAATTTTACTATTTTTTTCACGTTGCGTTTGGCAAAATAAATTTCTTCTCTTGTTCGAATTAATTTTTCAATTAGGCCTACTATCTATCAATAGTATTTATTATTTAATATATTTTTATATAGTGTAATAAACAAGTCCAGGGCAAAACTTGTACAGACAAGTTGATTCTTCCCATTCAAAACATAGGCAGGACCTTCTTATTCAATACATAATCGTATATTTTAATTAAGTACCTTTGAAAATTACTAATCTTTTAATATGAGGATGTGGTGAAAAATAAAAAGATTATATTTTGACGACGTTTCGAGTTATCAGAACAAAATTTATTCATTCGATCGGCTCGGGAGCAGATCCGCACGTGTGTGGGCTCTCACGGATCGGGCTCGTTCCTTGGTAGTATTTTATTTTATTTTTGGCTCGGCTCGTGCAAAGCCACTCACATGCGGATTTGGCTCGTTTGTAGGCGAGCCGAGCCGGACTCGCGAGCCGGATCCGACGATTTTTCACCACACACGCGTACAAGCTGGGCTCGCGAGTCCGGCTCAGCTCGCTTACAAACGAGCCAAATCCGCATGCATGTGGGTTCTCACGAGCCTAGCCGAGCCGAGCCAAAATCAGTCATTAAATAATACCCTATCAGAGGTACGAGCTCAAACCGTAGGAGCCCACACACGTGCTAATCTGGTCCCGAGCCGAGCCGGACAGAAGGCCCAGACAGATAGGTCCCTGATCGGCTCGCAAGAGCACACACACACACACACATGCGAATTTGGCTCGTTTGAAGGTGAGCCGAGCCGGGCTCGCGTACTTAAGTACGGCGTGTATGGGGCTCTTTAGAGAGGGCCCGGGCCCCTCGGGGCTCAGGTGAAAACGGAAAAATGATATATTATAAAAGGAAAAAAGAATATATCATTTTTTCACGGCCTTGAAAGCCCGCGGGCCCTCCAAGGCCCCCCCCCCCCACCTTATCGCGGGGTTTGCGGAGGTGTATGTTACGCCACTGATGATAACTGATGATTTTGGCTAAGGTTTTTTTTTTTTTTTACTTTTTGATGTGAACGAATTACAAGTCTAGAGCCTCTCCATTTGCCAATGATTCACATTCTAAAAGCAATATATATTATATTCTGAAAACAAACAATTTATTTTAATGTTTTCGTGGTTTCTTGTCATTAATGAGGGATTAAAACCACATAAAAGCAATAAAAACTCCAAATGACATTTGAAAAATTTATTATAACTTTAAGTAGTTCGAGACTTTTTTGGCCGCCTCAGTTTTGATCCTAGGCCTGTTTTTTTTTTACTTTTTAAAACATTCACACTTTTTTCTCATTCGCACTCACACTCACACACACATTCACACAGTCTTTTCGGCAACTTAGGCTATTTAAGACTTTTGACGATAACCGTTGTAATATATATTATCTATTGTGGGTTCAGGCATTTCTATTTAAGCCATCTGGTAAACAAATGGCTTAAATAAAATCATCGGACTACCTGGGTCCGAACCCGCGACTTTTGGCATAGGAGGTAGGCACGCTACCTACTATCGCCACACCGGGGAGCAGGCCTATGTTTTGAGTAGGAACCGACCG